>JANZYN010000014.1:0-46642 GCA_025583755.1 Cordyceps tenuipes
ACGTTATACTTGGCCGCCGGCGGCGCCGGCGGATATGTGCTAAATTTAAGCGTTTCCGTGGTTGAAAAAAAAAAAAAACAGGTCGGCGTCGCGTTCCCGGCCGACGAGGCCGAGTGGCTCGCCGCCGCCGCGTTCAACCACGGCCTCACCCGGTACGCCGCGGCTGATGCCGGCGCCGACTCGCCCGGTTGCCATGCTTGGCTGGAGCGGGCCGTGGCCATGGCCCGGCACGTGGACGACGACGGCCGCTTCGCCGCGTCGCTGCACCAGCGGCGGCAGAGACTGCTAGGTTCGCGCCCGGGCGGTAATTTGTCCAAAGACCTCGTCACGCACATGCCATCCTCGACCGGTACCTGGTCCTAGTCACGCGGCCACGATCAATGGAGACCAAAGTCGCAACTCTACAAAACGTCAAGAAAATTAGCACAGGTCCTGTTGCCGGGAGAAGATCAAAAAAGTCATCAGTGCATGCGGTCGTTGATTTCGTTTCTGCAAGCTATGAAAAGAACAAGAAGAAAAGAAAAGAAAAGCAGGGCAAGTTCCAATGAATGGCCCATCTATACATATACGGAGGTCGTCGGGAGATCTATTCGCCTGTTGGCGTCCAATCCAAGAAAGGAAAAAAGAATAGTAAAACAAAAAAGAGCAAAGAAACAAGAAGCATCACGATAAAAGCAAATCGCTTCATGTGCAACAAAAGATCGCCGTCGAACGAAGCACGTTGTGGCTGCCACCATGATCCTAAAAGAATCCGAATGCAATAGGGTATATCCGTAGTGCTGATGAGTTGTCCGCCGAGTAACCAAACTATGCAGCTTGGCATGTTCATGAGAAGGAAAGACAAAAGATGCGTCCAACCGGTGGGTGAACCACGTTTCCGAGGCTGTTAAAAATGTACAGTAAATAGTAAGTGAAAGAGAAGAAAGTCTCGCGCGGCCAGTCTGAAGAGCCACGTGCAAGTAGTAATACGTGTCAAATTCCAGCCTTGCCGTTAGATAATGTTGGCAATGCTCAGACGATCGTTGCCCCTCTTCTGCGTATTCGGGGGCGGGCTGGCGGCGCCGCCGCGGCCATAGTTGGGCTCCGAGGTAAATCGAGGCGGTTCCGAGTGCTTGGGAGCGTCCAGTCCACGGGATCTTGGAGACTCGCTCTTCATCTTTGGCGCCGATACCGGTGTCCATCCTGCATTGTGTGAAGTGAGCGATCGAATGGTGGATTCGAGGTGCGGCCAACCACCCCATTCGCGCAGCTCAGATGCGGTGAGACCTGTGCGTTGCTCCGTCTGAAAGATTGAGCCTGACGGAGCTCCCGGCGCCTTTGGTGAGCTCGTTGCCACTGGCTCCGATCGTTCTACCATGGTCCAAACCCAAGTCCGTGACGGCGCAGCTTGGGCGTCTGCCGAAACGTAGACGAGCAGCTCCTCGTCCCTGGTAAGTGATAACAAGAGCGAGGAGTTGTCGGCCTGGATCCGTGACTGAGGTATCGAGGTCGACCCCGTCGTGCGAGCAATGTGGCCGGCATGTTCCGCGCGTTTGGAAGCCAGAATATTAACGAAGAAGGCGAGATAGCGCCCGCAGGGTGTCACCACATCACGGAGTCCTTCAATGGAGCCTAGTGCCCGTGTGCAGGTAATAGCTTGGTCGAAATGCCCAGCTAGCAGTAAAAACAAGGTGCAGCGAAACAGGTGCGTTGCCAGCAGCGCGGTTGCCCCTTCTGCAGGGGCATTGGTTCGCGCGATTAGAGAAGCCGTCTCCATGGCGATGTGCGTGCAGCTCTCGACGGCAGCAAATCGCGACTCTGGGCTACAGCTAGGGGCGAGGTTGTGCCGATGCAAAACTAGTCGAACGTGAAGTAAATAGGCCAGAGGTGGAAGAAAGTGCGGCGCCAAAGCAACGGTGCTTGACGGATCGCAGGCCGGCGGGAACGTATTCAGACACTTGCGAAAGTGACTATCGAAGGCGGAAAGGTGCGCCGACGGAACTTTGGGACTGTCAATGGCCTTTAGAACGGACGTGTAGGAGCGCACAACATGAATGATTGCCAGGAGAGAGTGAGTCAATGGCTCAGCACCATTGGGCACATGCATCCCGCTGTCGCGCACATAGTGATCATCGACAGCAGCCGGTAGACGGGCATCACAGTCGGCATCGTTGATGAGGCATGGATGACCAAGCTCGGTTGCAAGGGTCCTATCGAGGACATACATGGCCCACCAGGTTCGGCAGCGCATCTCGCCTTCGATGATGGGAAAATTCTCGGTGTCGGTGTAGAGGCAGAGGTCCTGACCGACGCGAATGGCATTGCCCAGCAAATTCCAAGCAGCCGATTTTAGGTTCATCTCATCCAGGCAGATGGCAATGATGATGTACGCGCGGGCGTCATCAAGCGTAAACATGTTGTTCCAAGGATCGATAAGACTTCGGGCGGTATCGAGCAGCGTAGCTACACGTGTGTTTGTGGTCGGGGGTTCGAGACTGAAGAGAGAGCCAGCGGCCAGAACGGCGAAGAACATGGAAAGCCAGCCAGCGGGAGCGGCTCCGTGGGGATTTCGGTACAGGTCATCCACCGTTGCGCGAAAGGTGGGCAGGTGAACGATGGGAAACATGGTGTGAAGCGAGTTGTAATAGGTGTGCAGAAGCTGGTCTGCCAGGGCCCTTGGCGGAAGCTCGGGTATGGCAACCTCAGTGGGCGGGTTGGACAGGTAGCGGTGCATCTGAGGAGGCTTCCACACGCCTTTGGCGGCGCCGCGGAGGTTGGACCTAGCTCTGCCGAGTTCTGGCATTACCGGCCCGCGTCGCTTGGGCCGTTGCTCCGGGTCGATGACGGGCATCTGGTAGATGGACTGGTCGCCATTCTCGGCCTCCATGTCCATGGAGACGTCACGGTCTTGGAGCATGCGGCGCAGCTGGTTGTTGTCGCGCTTGACACGTTCGATTTGTTTTTCGAGGTCCTGAACTTGCTTGATGGACGACATTCGTCGATTCGTTTCCTTGGTGAATTGGCATTTGACGTTACGACTTGAACACTCGGAGCAGCTGGCAGTTTCGGTAGCGTCACACTTGACCTTGCGTTCGCGGCAGGCATCGCAGCTCGGGTCTTTTCTTCGTTGACGATATGCTCTCTTCTGTGCCTGGGGACCGAGGCTGCCAGAGAGGGACATGGCGCTGTGGTGACCCATGGAGTCGCTGGAGCCAATGGATTCGCGGCCCATCATGCCCGAGGGCATGGGGGAGTAGGGCGGAAAGCCATGGTTGACTGAGGGCAGCGAGGGCATGCCGCCGAGATGAGGAGAGTGCGCAGTGAGCGGGGGTTGGCGGGAGTTGTGACCTAGAACGCCGGTATACTGGGAATGCGGTCGCGGCGAGGTGGCAGACGAGACAGAGGAGGAATCGTACGATCGTGTCGAGAGATTCGGGGAGCGCGGGTAGGAGGTGTGAGCCGTCTCCGCCATGGCGGGGGAAAGGAAAGCCGCGGCAGACAAGTTGGACGTCGAGTGGATGCGAAAAAGGAAAAGTGAGCTTCAGGTGAAGTGCGCGGCGCGGCGCTGCGAACGGGAGGATGGCCAAGATGGAAAAGAATTATGCGATGGCTGGGGCTTTTTTTGCTGTAAAGGCGGCGTGCACCCGGGAGCTGATGGGAGTCGTGTCGGTAGCCGACCAGGAAAAAAGATGCAGCGCGGGTTACGGCTCGGATTTGGCTGACTGTCGCAGGGCGAGCACGAAAGGGCACATGGAGCAGAGATAGGTTCTGTGCTGTGCTTGTCCAGGGTCAGAGAAGCGGCAAAGTCGCACTACAGAGACACAGGGCAGGAGAAAGCGCAAGATGCAGCAGCCGGTCGGTCTCACGATGCAGGCAGGTCGGACGAGGTCGCGGTAGCTGACGGTGCAGTAGAGCCGGCAGGTCCAGCAAGAGTCGTCGTCGGAGAAGGTCAGGAATCAAGGCGAGGAGACCAAGATTCAATATGATGTTGGCGCGCGCCGGGGTCGGTGTTCAGCTCGAGCAGGGAGGGAGGGCAGGACTGAGGCAGGCAAGCAGGCAGGCAGGCAGGCAAGCAGGCAGGCAGGCAGGCAGGCAGTCAGTCGACTTGGCAGCGCTGTGCTGTGCTCGAGGTGAAGCAAGGTCGACAGAGAGCCAGCAAGCCTCAGGACCGGCGCAGGAGTCGAATCCGGGCAGAAGGCTTGCACGGCGCGGTGGGCGAGTTTGGATGGAGGGACAAAGGGACGAAGAAGAATGGTGTGAGGGGCGGACGACGGACGACGGACGATGCAGAGGCAACCTCGATGCAGAGCGAGCGAGCGAACGAACAAACGAACAAGTTGAGCAAGTGCAGGTGTAGGTGTAGGTGTAGGTGTATGTGTTGGAGTACATGCACGCATACCTACAACCCGCCTGGGCACGAGGTAACTGCAGACAGCAGGGAGGTATAGAGAGGTAGAGATGGAGAGATAGTGGAGGTATTCGTCAAGGTAGGGGTAGGTACAGACTCGGTAGGTACAGACTGGGAAGGTACAGGCTGCAGAGGTACAGGCTGGAGAGGTGGCACAGCCAGGTCCGCCAAGGCGGTGGACTCGGTACGCTGGCCCGTTTGGCTCACGGAATGCGGGAGCTCCGTGCAAGGTTTCGGGGTGATCGGCTGGGGGCCCTTCTTTGGCTCGTCAACCAAGGTAGGTAGTTAGCTCAGTAGTTAGTCGTTACTAGGTATTAGTTAAAATCGGAAATATTATTATTATCCTGCTGGGCCGGGGATGGAGGGGAGGGAGGGGTGCGCCTGGTGCTGCAAGTGGCTTGCCAGCAGGAATAGTTATTAGTTAGCCTGAGGCTGTACCTACAGCATGCTGACTAGCACCTCTAGAAACCTTCCAGGCCATCTACTACTAACCTCTGGTCCTCTATAATAGGTACCCAGAGGTCAGAAGGAAAGTCCAGGGTTCGCGGCCCACGGTCAGAAATCGTACAACCTCACAACAAGTAGCTGTCATGGTGCCAAGTCAGTTCCCGCGACCGCGACAGCGTGCCGGTCTGCTGTGCGTGTGGAGGAGGTAGCAACCGAACAGCCTGAAAATTACCGACCCGACTCGACTCGACTCGACTCGACTCGCCCGCGTCCTGCCACGACGCCAGCACTGCCATTAGCCCTGCTTGGCGTATGAGGTATGAGGTATGAGGTATGAGGCGGATAGGATTGAGATCGGCTCAGCGCCAACATGTTTCGAGTTTGAGTCGGTGACTCTCACCAGCCCTCCAGCCCTCCCCGGCGAGACACCCAAACACCCACCCACACCCCTGTTCTCGGCTCCATGGCGCACTTCATTTACTTATCAAGGCATTAGGCTATCTGCTTGGACCGAGTTACTGTACCTTGTATGTTATAGCTAACCAGTTAATTACTAACTAGGTAGCTAGTTAGTTACATAGTAGTTAGGACATGGGTGGGGGCGGAACGGCGGCCAACGCCCGCCCTGGGTCGTCGGCGGCAAGCACAAACCATATTCTATCTAGCACAAGTTGCCCCAGTGCCATGTCAGCCTTCGCCGCCACGACTGGAATGCATGTATTGGTCTGCTTTGCCCCAGACTGTTGTGCTCTTCCGCCCTCAATAACGCCATCATGTCAGGTAAATTAGGCCTTGACTCGCAGCCCGGTTCCTCCTCACAGCACCTAATGCTGACAAACAGGTATCCTGTTGGCCTTGGAGCCCGCCCATGTGCCCAGTCAGTCACCCTGTCCGCTCTACCAAACAGGGCGACAAAGTGACAAGTATCTATGTCCCTGATCCCGTGCCACCAGACAGCTGCTGGTGCATGTCTAGGACTTCCCGCCCCTCATCGTAATATAGTAGTGGACCGTTGACGAAACGGAACTCCGCCGAGCCATCGTACTGTATGTACTTCGCTTTTGGATACACGCATGTAGCACAAGCTACAAAATGCAAGACACTGTAGAAAACTCGCCTACAAGAGTCTTAGAATGCTTGGGCTACGACGAGTCGTTGCTTGCTTGTACAAGAGCCGGTCATGCCAGCTTCTGCACAATACAATAGTCGCCCACCACTCAACAAGTCGCGTCTCAAGCTGCGTCGCCGAGTAGCACGAGGCTCGACCCTTTCCGGGAAAGATATGCGCGAGACAGAAGCCCCTGTTAGCCGGCTGACGGGCTTCACACTCACCCAGTACAGAGGTTTCAAACCTGGCCAGCATCCTGCGGTTGACTGGGTATAAGGAGTACCATGCGGTACTCCAACGTATAGTTCCAAACCCGATGATGCAAGTCGAAATATTCCGGCCAGAAGCCGCGGGTTGATGCACATAATCTTCCGCCAAGATCTGCCCCACGAAAATAACTTGTACATTTGTGGCAAATCTGCGTCATTGTGTCTCAACCCAAATGGAGAAAGTGGTGGGCTTGATAGCTTATTAAGAGCTAACATATCCGCACTTCCGTCCACTCAATGTCATCAAGAATTTGTGACAGCGACAATGGACCAGCTCCAGCAACGGCATGGAAACGGCGGCGAGAGCAAATACTGCCTGATTATTGCGGCCTGGTCTATTCAGTAGTGGAAAGAATGGCTGTTTGTGGCTTGTCCCGGCGTCGTGCCAAGTTGAGAGGCGTCAGTGCTAGCCTGCACACCCCCGCTGGGCGTTATTACTGATGATACGGCAGCATCCGGGGCCGGGTACTGCTTTCTGCCCATCGTTATGCCGTCAAGAGGGTGGGCCGCCGAAGTCACAGGATAGAGGCTGAAAATTGAGCACCACCCGGGCTTCCATTGAGCAAGGGTGCCCGCTGCATCATTTCCGGGTACAGCACGCGAGGTGGACATATACGCGACTTGGCCGTTGAGACTCTTGGTCCGGAGGGTAGCCTTCCATCACAGTTTAAAAAAAAAAGAAGGAAGGAAGGAAGAAAAATACATGAAGAGGAGTTCAACGCTGCGTGAACTTCAGCGCAGGTCGCGTATATAGACGCTCATCTTGACCAGTAGTGTATACGCAGCCATGCAATGCACTGTATAGCAGAACCCTACGTTAGCAGCCAAGCAGTTGGCAAGCCGGACAATGATGGCGCTCATCCCGGTCAGATGGAACACCGCGATTCGGGTGCTTGCCCGGCAGGCAGGCAGGCAGGCAGGCAAAACTCGGTAGCCTCCGTTGATGGATGCATGCGGAGAAACCTTAGCGTCAGTTGGGCGGCTGGCGCATGGACACTTGCAACACTCGGTGGTCCTCTAAAACGGTCCGATGCCTAAAAACAATCTGGCATGGAAGGATGGAAGCCGAACGCAACGGGATTGCCACAAGGCAGAAAGCCGACCGGAGTGTTGTAACCGCTGGTGGCTGCCAAGAGTGGGTTGGCGGTATTGGTAATTCGTATCTAAGCCGGCCAGCGACATGTACGCGCAGCCGAGATCAGCCAGCTTTCGTAGTCTTTCGTAGTCTTTCGTAGTCGTTTCGCTTCCATCAACGACGATGGCAGTGGAGGCGAAGCATCGCTCAGGTGGTTCCCGCGACAAGTCCACGTCAGGGGGCGATGAAAAAGTGACAAGTGGCGGTAACAGGCGGAGAAGGCAGCATCGGAGCAGATGGCATCGGGGCCTTCCTTGCCGTAACGGAGATGGGGTTGGGGAGAGTCAAACAAGCCAAACAAACAGGTGGTGAGATGGATGGAGTGGGAGGGGAGGGAGTTGGGAGTTGAGAGTTGAGCAGTGGGCTGATTGGCTGGAGGCGGCCGGCGGCCTCCCGAATGGCAGGGGCGTGCGCCGGAGCTTACATGCCCTTATTAACCTGCCGAGGCTGGCTCAATCAAGCTTTCGCGTGCCTTCCTCGAACCGCTGAGGACCTGGCAGCTTTGCAAGTTAGTGCTCAAACCCCTGTAATAAATGCAACCAGTTCCCCCGCGATCCCCTGTAAATTTTGTGAGCCACCTTCCCCGTCCGGCTTGGAGTTCTTTCTTGCACTGAGCTGAGAATAGCATCGTCCAACCCCAGAAGGTGATGTCGCAAGCTAGGCCTTGGTTGGTATATAACTGTTTTTCCACACCTTCTTTTCTTGTTATCTGTCACAGTTTGCCGCCAATGACGCCGTGTCATATTCCCCGGTACCTGGTCTCGAGTTGCCATCTGGCTTGGCATTTCTTAATACCTACTCAGGTAGTTAGGAATAATGGCGCGAGAAGCCAGGGTTGCATTATGTCCCTTCATGCCTTTTATTGAAGATCGAGGGGTAAACCAAAGCTCGCTCGTACTGTCGCTTTGCCATACTTGGCGAGTCAATTACTTTATTACTTTATAATTTAGGTAGATGCCTCAACTATCAGTATTTAGTGGCACTTTCCCTAACCTTTCAGCGCTATTAATGGAGCTACCTTGGGTAAATTACTTGGAAACCACCACCTAACCTGGATTCTTTATGTGCGGAACATTCTAACTACTCCCCACCTAGCAAATTCTTCCTCCCACATCCCTCCATAACCACACCACCTCGCCGTCCTTTCCATGATACCATCTCACCGGCTTCACGCTAATAATAGCCGTGACCTTATCTCCACACGGTTACTCGCTCTCTCCTGCCGCGTGCTACCACCATTTGGACCAGCTCGACAAACAGGCCCACGAGGCAGACAAACCCGCACAACAAGCACGGGTAGGTGATACCCTAAGGTACCTACCCATCTTTATCAGACGCAATAGCCTTCAACGCCGAGCTGACTTGCTCATAACCAGTCTCGAGCCCTTATCCTAGTCGAAAGCACATCCACAGCACCCACCAATGCTCACCGCTTGTCCCGCAGACATTTTAGCTGACTAGTTCATGATTCTGCTTGTTCTTTGTATCGTATCGAGCGTTTACCATACGGAGTACCACACACCATCGCCTTATCCAGAAACATGGGATAGTTACCATCGGAAGCCTTGCTGCGGCTGGCTCGGGCAGACGGCAACTAGATCCTGCCCGTCAGCTGGCCCAAGCTTCAAATCACAGCCCCCCCCCCCTGCACCACTTCATTCTTTCCAGAACTTCGTGTCCAGCCTTCCACAGCGCCATAAACACCCGAAAATCGCTAACTAGCTGCCGCTTGCGTTGTGCGAGCCTGCTGGGTTCGCAGGTGACTTGCCAGTCAGGGTCTGGTGTATCACTCTCTACTTTCAGGCTCCGCACTTGGCGATGTAGCATTGCACCGTCGCAGACTCCTTATATCTGGCTGGCTCTCCGGGATTTGCGGAGAACGGCCCGTGGGAATTGCATTGGTTGGAGTTTTTGACAACGCCGATGAGCCGGCTATCCAGTGAATGGCGTGCTGCTCTTGCAAATGTACCAGGGACGATCGAGAGCGGACATACTAAGATGAATTTCCGACTCAGAAATGATGCTCCATACCAGCTTCATATTCAGAGAACAACGGCTGAAGAAACCTGTTACCTGGCTCGGGTGATGCGTGATGCGACGGAGAGACACACCCCCTGCCTAGCCCCCCGGGGCCACGGACGACAAGAACTGCGAGGGCGTCGTAGATAATTGTCCGATTGCCCACACGCATATTAGATATTACCCTCGGTTATTCGAGCAACACAATTCACCACCTCAGCGGCCACCTCGTCCAAGCCACTACGGCCCTTTTACGGCATATTCTAATCGCACCCGTTGTGTGTGGCACGCTGTCCTACACGAGAATTCTCTTGTAGCCTTGCTCGGCCGCATGGTTTCACTGCAGCAAGTTGATAACCGATTCCGCGCTTCTTCTGACACAAAAAAGCGACCTACCCTGGCTTGTCGGACTGGGCCAAGACCCGTTACACGCTCCAGACGTTATTTGTACTCTCGGCCTTGTTGCCGAGTGGACTAGGTATTTTCACACACTGACCGATACGTGATTGCATACCAGCAGCCTTGCGTGCGAATACCAGCAACACTGAGAAATCGCAGCGATCAATGCAACAAGACACCAGTTTCAATACAGATACCGAGACTTCCCCAGTGCAGCAGCGGCTACGAATTCCGAACCAGCTAGCACATGTCGCCGTCACAACCCATGAAACACTACATGCAATCTTTTTTCCGGCGTATGCCACGCGTCGGTTGATACACCCGCCAAGCCTGCGTTCATGGGCAAAGCATAGTTGTTGCAATGAGACAGGAAATATGGCCACTTTGTAGTCAGGTATTGAGGACTTGCCAAACCAGCATGCTGTTAGCGATGAAACTGGCGCAACGTGCAGTCTTCAGTACGCATAGGTACCCTGTCAGTGGCTTCAGCCCCCGCCGTTGATCGCTCGAGGCAATGACAAAACTTGTCATTACTCAAATACGCTATGGAGTCTGTTAAAGACGTTGCCCTTGAGCAATTTGACTGACATTGCCCATGGGTCTTAGTGCCTCGCATATACCAATCATCGAGGCTCTCAAGCAAGCCACAATGGCAAACCGGAACCAGGCCGGGCTCGATTATTTTACTTGTGCTGCCTCAGATCTGTGCAGTATTTCGCAACCCTGTTTAAGAGATGTCCAAAGGGACTTGTGCCAACCTTGCTTGGCACACCGAGCGCTCGAAAAAAAAAAAAGCTTTTGATGTAGCAGACCCGCCTTCGGAAGATATTTCTCTGACCTCCCGCCCGCTTTCTAGACTACTGTTCAGAACAAAGAAGTTGCCAGGGTCTGAGACGATTGGCTTGCCCAAGGTAGGGGGAGCTCGACGAATCAGGCCTGGCATCTTATCTGACTTGCCAGGGAACAACATACTTTGTACTGCGGCGCCGGCTCGGCAAAGGCAGACTGCCCAGGGCCAGATTGCATTGCTGGAGCCCAACCCCGCCGCGACCAGGGTCTTATTCGAAACGGAACCGAGTTGTGCATCCGCCCTTCTGGGGTTTGTGGCTGAACGGTGGCCAGTGCCGGATCCTTGGTCTTGGCAACGACGCTGTGCGCTGGCATTTCGGAGGTAATTTGTACGAGTAGTCACCACTGTCGTTGCTTCCATGAGCGGTTCGTTGTGATGTGGTGTGATTTAGCCCAACGGCAGGCGGAAATTCACGGCAGTATGCGCTTGCACAAATGCCGTCGCCCAGGGCATTGATGGCAACTTCACTTCAACTCGAATTTTCCCCAGCTCCACCAGGACAACGAACGGGCAGGGTGAACATGCGTGTGGAGGCATGAATGCTGTACCAAGTCACCGACAGCATCGTTGCCGTCTCGGCCGAGCTTCCGACCAGACGACCAGGCGGCGTCACACCTTGGACTATCGGCAACAGCAAGCCGGGGCGAGGAACGGGAGACTGCCCACTGCCTGTGGTCTGGCCAGCTGGAAGCCTAGAGGAGGTGCGGGGCACATACCTTGCCATTGAATCTTTTACGGTATGGCAGTCGGAGCGGCTCGTCAGTTGGAAATTTGAGTCCCTGCACATAGGCTATGTGCTGGAAAGAGGTGAGCGCATTCGCAATTCTCCGCACTGCAAGACGCCAGCAAGTCGCCCTCGACTACCTGCATGAAAGCAACACCCGGCGCCACGGGAGAATCAAAAAGGCTATCCTGCATCGTGTCAGAATTTCTTCTGCTGGGCAATACATTCCAGGGCGCCCCACGCAAGTACAAGCCCTCGGGCAGCCTGACGGCTTGGCCACCCACCAGAGGCAGCTTCTGGACAAGGTACAGGGGACAAGGGACGAGAGATGGTGTGTATTCAGCGTGCCAGGAGGTATTGAACAAGTAAGCATCAAGTTATATGTCATATTCTGGGAATTTGATGAAGAGGGGTAACCACTTGGCTGGTTATTGACCTTTTCATGCTCGCACGACCCCTAGCGCATGACGACTTGCGCAAGCAATGTCAAAGACAAGAAACCGGCCATGAGGCTGCGACTCGCACGACATCGCAGCCCTCGACTCACTGCTGAGTTCTGACCTGTCACTTTGCTCAGGACTCCTGCTACGTTGCGGCGGGAAGGAAGAATGAGTCGCTTCTTTTATTAGCTCAACGGGGACCATTTCCCTTGTCCCTTTGTTGCCAAGACCCAGAGAATCTCCGCCCGTGTTTCTTCTGCATTCCATTTTCTTTTTCTGAGGAGCAAGAAGCAGCGGAATAGGCACACATCCGCTCCGAAGAAGGTTTCGGCTGCTAGCACGCCTTTGCCTGCCGCTAACAGTGCAGCATGCATATCCGTGCATACCCTTTATTTACTTCTCTCGCAGAAGACGGGAAGGGGAAGGGTAAAGGGGGGCGGGCTTGAAGCTGTTGTCCCTATCGCCGCCAGGGAGGTCCCTGACCAGCTAGCGACAGCGGGCGGGCGACCCGGCCGGCGGTTACGCGGCTCCCTCACACTTCAACACTGTTGCCGGACGCGCCCCCCCTTCCCCCCCCCCCCCCCCCGCCTCCTCTGCTCGCCGAACACAAGAAGAAAAGGGAAAATGTGGGCAGGCACATTGTTGAGTGGAAAGCATACGGCTTCCGTTGAGAACTGCCCGCCCACACCCGGAACCGCCCGAGATGCCTTCTTTCCTCTGGGTTGTGGTTGTAACCGTCCCCCGCGTTTTTTTTTTCCTTGCTGCGTGCTGTTGTCGGCTCGCTGCCGAGGGGAGAGCCTCTTCCGAACAAGGAGGGGAGGGGACCAGCTGCAGGGTAAGTTGGATCAACGGCGGCTCTTGCTGGGGCTGCATCGGCGGACGGGCGCACACTGGCCTCCCCCCTCTCTGCATGGCAATGAGAGGGGGGTGGTGGATTTTCCCAAGTCATCCTGTCGTGGTGGAAGACTGTCCGCTGCGCTGGCTCGTGCTTCTCCGTGGACTGGGGGAACCCCTCAAACTTATTCTCATCCGTCATCGTAGTAGGCCCAGGTGATCTGTGATGGTACCGTGACAACTGTGTGTTCCATTCTTCGCCCGAGCCGATCGAACTCAAAAGCATGGAAGGGAAAAAAGGGTAGAAGCATAAAACCCGTCATATATAGGAACTAATCTTAATTCGTTACACGTCTTGCAAGGAATGCATTGCTATAGCCCTCTTGCGCGTCTGGTTCTTCACTCGCAGTTCGCACCGTGTATAAAATGCACCGACACCAACCCCCTCCCCCAATGAAAGAAAATCACGGATCAACATAAGACCAAAGTCCCCCAATCATGGCAGCCAAAACGTCGACAAAAGTGTAATACCCCCCCCAAAAAAAAAAGAACTGCATCTCAATTCGCATTACTATCTATCGCTCTTCAGCCCTCGGTCGTGTCCATCGAATCCCCTGCCGCCGCACCCGTCTCTCCTGCAGCTACGGCTGCAGCGCCACCTGCCATCTTCTTCTTGGCTTCTGCAATCTTCTCCTCGCGCCAGCGCTCAATCTCCTGCTTGAGGAGCGGCTGGGGTACCGCGTCCTCGATCGTCATGGGCTGGCGGGTGAAAGGGTCCTTCGGGTCGCTGAGGAGGTGCTGGACAATGGTGGAGCGGTCGACAATGTGGCGTGAGGGCAACAAGACGGGGTCACGCATCAGGTCGCCCATGATGGGGTCCTCGAACTGGGGCGGGATGTCGTCGCCGAGGTCGAGCTCGGCTTGGTCCAGCGCCGCCTTGGCCGCGCGGAAGCGCTCCCGCAGGCGCTCCCAGCGCGCCATGTCGGCCGAATCCTTCTGGTTCTTCGAGGTCAGGATCATCGTCACGCGGTCGAGCACTTCGGGCTTGTAGGACCGCCCGTCAGCCGCCACGGCGTCGATGAAGACGGACGAGGCGCCTAGGTTCAAGTAAATCTCGACGAGGTCGGACAGCAGGTGGATCGGCCGGAAGTGATATTTTTCGCGGTTCTCCACGTTGAGCTCGGCGGCCGCCCGCTTGCCCGCCAGTGTCTCTAGGTTGTAGTTGAGCATGCTGGCCAGACGGGACACAATCTCGGGCATGGTAAAGGCGTCGCTGAGCGCGTTGGTGAAGAGCTTCATCATCTCAAGAGTCTCGTTGGCGAGCTGCATGTACGATGTCGCCTGGTTGCCGAGTGTTTGCAGCTCCTCCTGTTTCTTCTGGCGGTCCTCAGCCGAAATGTCTGTGCCCTTGAGCTCTATCTCCAGCGTTCGAATCTTGGGGAACTTGGTCAATGCTTCATCGAGGACGTAGGTTACGTCGTTGAGCAGCATGTTGACAAACTGTACGAAGAATCCGCGGTTGATCCTGTTTCCCGATTAGGAGGGCCCGTCATGGTTTGCATGCAAGTGATACTTACTTGCTTTCTCGCGTGAGCTGCTGCTTATACACATCATTAGTCCAAACACATTTGATCACCTGGAAGATTTCATAACGAATATTGAACTTGTCGTAAAAGGCATTGTTGCCTGTCGACTCGCACTCGATGTAAAACTTCATTAGTGCGTGAAGGAGGTATTCATTGGCAAACGGCAGGGCTACCAGCTGGTCGCCAAGAACACCCTTCTTCAGATGGAGAAAGCTCCAAGTTCCGTAGAACAGCAACGAAACCAAGGAGGACTTGAGATAGGGGTTCTTGATCCAGTCCGAGGACCGCAAAAAGGTAATGCACAAGGCAACCATTTCCTCGCCGACGGCACTGGGTAGAATGGTAGGTAGCCACTTGAAGACAAACTTGAAGTTGTCTACAATATTTTGCAGGGTGTATTCGGGGAGGCAGGCGAATGCCTCCTGATTCTGGTCCGACAGGGGGAGCTTGATCACCTGGCTTTCTCTGCCAGGTTTGTAATCTTGGCCGGTGGCAATCCGTAGTAGCCAGACGGCTACATATCGCATGAACCGGAGCGACGTGCTCTGCATGCGGTCATCTAAAAGCACGCCCTCTATTGCATTTTTGTACGCGATGCTGTTCTCCAGGACCTTAACGTGCCTCTGCAGCAGCGATTCAAACGAGGGTAGTTGACTTGGATTGCTGGCCACTTTACTGCGTTCCGCTTCCATGGCCTGGACCCGTGACTCGAGATACTTTATATCTTTGTCAATGTTCTTAAGAAGGGAGTGTAGGGACTCGCTGCCATAGTGATGTGCGGCTAGAGTAAGAAAGAATGCTTCTGATATGAAGTTGGACTCGCCCTCCTCCTTGGCCTCATAGTATTTGTCAGCCGTGGCCTGATCGGAATTGATCTTGGTTTCGTCTTTGATGTCCACGCGCGGTTTGCGCCGGAGGTACTTAATGTCGATCTTGTCTACCTTGCTAAAGTCGTTATCCATGAAGGGCTCGCAAAATCGATCCATTATCCTCGAAATATTGAGCATGAAGCCATCAGAGGCAATCTCTCGGGGGTCAGCCTGAAGAGCTCGGCGCTTGTGGTTTGTATTCATTATGCGCGCGAACCAATCCAACATTCGTGTTCTCGTCTCCGGGCCTGCTCTTACGAAGGCATTGGAAATTGTAAACAAGTCGTCTTGGTGGGTTCGCAAAACCATGCGAAGGGCATCCTGCGCATTTATGATGCGACCCTTGTCGAGCGATCGGGCACCGGGGAAGTAACTATGGGCGACTTTTTTTTCAAGGGGGGAGAGGCGGAAGAAGGGGCCGAGAAGGGTGTGCTTTTCAATGCCGAGGGCGGACTGGGCCATGTTGAAGGTGGCATGTTTGGAGAGATTGGTAATGAGGATGGGAAATCGGGTGTAGGTAAGCAAGGCCTGGTTGGTCAGCAAGAGCTTTCAGCAGATGAAGGACACGAAAGTACCTGGACATGCGGCTTGTAGTTGTCGTTCATGGATATGAGTGATAATTGGCCGCTTATGCGAACCATGGCCTGGTTAAAAATTTCTGGAAAGGCTTCGTCCTCGTCGAATCGTTTGATGGCTTCCTGGATAAAATCAAAGCAAATGCCGTTCTCGTCAGTCAAGCCGCGGAGCAGCTGTGGCGCAATGGTGTCGTGGTTGGGATTCGCCGCGCGTCTGGATCTCGTTAATTGCGGAACAACTTCCGTGCGTCATCGCTACACCTACCCGTAGAGTTCTGGCATGGTAACAGCAAATAGACAGTTGCTCATGCACAACCTCTTCGCTTCGTCGTGGACCTCGCGCCTTGCCGGGGAGCTCGTCTTCTGGGCAGCCTGCTTGACTGCACGTTTCCAGCACGGCAGCAGGTAGTTGAGAAGGGGCTTGTCCTCAGGCCAGCCGGAGCAGGCCTCGATGACGGCCTGGTCGAGCGTGGCCGCGGATAGACGGAGCGGCTCGCCGGCCTGGTTGAGCTCGTCGTTGAGGGCGGGAAGGAAGGTGAGGCGGACGCCCTGCGGGGTGCTCATGTGGTGAGGGTCGACGGAGAGGCGGAAGATGGTGGCCAGGATGCGGTTCTCGTATTGTTCGTCGGTCTCGGCCGCCTGCCCTCCGGTAGTTGGTCTGCGCTGAGTAGGCGCAGCGCCCTTTCCGTCTGAAGATCCGCCACCCATCTCTTGTAAGCTTCTCTTGCGCGGGTAGGCGTGTGGTGCGGAGGCTGTACCTGACGAGCCCTTGGAATCGCTCTGCTTGCTGATCCCGAGCTGCATGAACGGGTTCGACCCAGAACGTGCAGGGGCGGCAGTGGCCGGTGTGATGTTAATTCTCGTGTCGGTAGCGGCCGAGCTGGCCGAAGAGTTTGCTGCCGTTGACTTGAGCGAAGCGGACTGGCCACCGGCGTTGCTGCCACTGCTGCTGCCCTCGTTATCGGTCCGCGGTTTCGGTGCTCCTAGCATCGCGAGCCGACGCGCTCGAATCTAGCGGATTGCGGACGACGTTGGTAAATGCAGAAGCAAATCAACAAGTGACAGGGGCCTTACCTGATCCATCTTCTCCTTGTCAGGAGCCTCGTTACCGCCGTACGGTTGGTCGTTGGGATCCATGCTGACGAGTGAGAATGGCTGAGAATTGGAACTCAACGAAAAGAGAGAGGCGGGGGAGGCGGGCGGTGGCCAAGAGAGGGGGGGGGGAGAGGGACACAATGAGAACGCTAAATGACAAGGGAGAAAGAAGAGATATCCGGGGTGGCCAAAGACAGAACGGCAAGCTGCAGAGAAGCCGGATGATGAAGAGTGAAGAAGGCGATGTTTTGGTAGCGGTGTTTCGATGGCCAAAGTGAGGCTTGCCGTTTGTGATGTTGCAGGGGTGGGATAGAGTGGAGCTCTCGGCCCGTGGCGATTCATCAGTGTTGCCAGCCTGTTGGTGTCTCGGAGTTATCGTGAGTGCTTGAGGCGTGCCGGGGAATTCTATTCAATTCTATAATAGATTCTCATGATATCGAGTCGGATACCTCAGCAAGACTCGTTTCTCTCGTATCAGCGTTTGCTGTCGATTTTGTAGGCAGCCGCACAAGACAGCCAACCAGGGTGCTAAGAATCGATGCAAGGCCGTACAGGCAGTAAGACCTGTCAGCGTTCTCCGCCACGGGCGGACAGGCTTGCTGCGGAGTTTACAACAGGCTCCGGAAGCCGAAACGCCCGTTTCTTTTTTACCATAATGTGCTGGTTGTTTTGCTCAACACTCTAAGGTGCTCAGGCATTTATGCAGAATTCTCGCGCAATCATCTTGTCATATGTACATCTACCTTGTTCTCATTATACTGGGTAGTAGCTTGTAGCTTCAGTGGGCCTAACCAGGGTCAAGCAAGGTCAGGGTCAAGCTCGCCAGTTGGATGAATTCGCTGCCCACTCTGTTAGCAAGTGATCGATTGTATGTTTCCGACAAGCATTTGGTCTTGATATTAATGCAGAAATCCAAATAAGGTATATAATCGTGTAGGCCAGCGCTCCGTTCATCAGGCACTCAAACAAAACTCGGCGTTTCAAACTTATACACGTGCTTGCTCGGTTCAAAAAAGAGTCACGTCATGACAGTATTATTACAATCGTGGCACATCGGCATCCATACCAGATGACCGCCTCCTCTCCTGCAGCAGGACACCTTCCCCCGCGCTGTTCCTCCGAACGCCCGCCGCCGCCGCTGCCGCCGCGCCCGTGTTGTTGGCGGCACGGATGCGGCCCTCCTCGCGGCTGCGGTTCAGCAGCCAGTTGACGTGCATGCGGATCATGTTGATGTTGTTGCGGAGCTCCGTAACCTCCTCGCGGATCGGCATGACTTGGTTGAGCGTCCACATGCTCTGGCGCGCCTCGAGGTGCGTCAAGTTCTGGTGCACCTCCTCGAACCCCGCGTCCAGGTCCTGCATGGTGCGGCAGGTGTCGGTGATGGCCTGCTCGCCCGCGCTCGCGCTGGAGGAGCTCGCTGCACTCGCACCGGCGCCGCCACCGCTTCCGCTGACACCAAAGCGATGCCCGCTGACGGACATGTCGTCCAGGCGTCGGGTCGTCTCGGCCTGGCGTGTTTGCAGGTCCCGCAGCTGGCTGGCGATGTCGCCGTAGGACTGGATGACGTCGCGCTGCGAGCGGATGATGATGCCCGAGGGCGTCTCCGGGTGGAAGGCACAGCATAGTGTATGGGTGCTGACCTGCCCGCGCATGATGCGCGCCGGGCAGCCGAGGTTCTGGTACGGGCAGCCGACCTCGACGCCGTCGCACTCCAGGTCGCGGTGGGCGTCCATCTGCGATCGCACTACCAGATCCCAGCACGCCTCGCATCTCGTCTTGCTCTTGAGGCAGGACAGCAGGTGCAGGTCGGAGTCGGCCTCTTCGATGCGCTCCAGACACGCGGGGCAGGATGTCTCTTTGTGGTGGCACAGGTCGTCGGCTGGCTTCGAGGACAGCTTCTTGGTGCAGTCCTTGTCGGGGCAGTAGTAGTCGCGGTACCGGCATTCGCTGGACGCGTGCTTCTCGATCATCTCGCGGCGCAGCTCCTTTGAGCATCCTCGGTTCGTGTACGGGCATTTGACGACGAGCGCATTAAGTTGCGTGCGGATCAGGCGGGCAGCGCTGAAGCAGTCGGCCCAGAAGAGCGGCTCCCGGTCGATGGGACAGGCCGTTCCGGACGGGCTGGAGGATATGCTTCGGCGGATACAGCGGTAGCAGAATGTATGGTCGCACGGGGTGGTGACGGGATCGACGAGGGGGTCGTGGCAGATGGGGCAGAGCAGGTTGCCGTCGGGCTCGGCGACGTAGGACAGCGAGTACATGTCAAAGATGCAATGGCCGCCGTAGCGCTTCGGGATGTCGAGAGAGGACTTGTGGGGCGGGAGGAGCGGTCCTGATCGGCGGTCGGTATTGATGGTCGAGGTGCTGCCGCCACCGGGTGTCGTGGCACTGGCAGCGGGCATGGAGCCGGAGGTGCGGCGGCGCAGACCGCGTAGCACGCCCCCTTGACGCATGCGGCCGTGGATCTCGGGGGTGATGTAAAAGGCCTCGGGCGAGGGCGGACGCACGAGGCTGGTGACGAGGTCGGGGGTGGCGGAGGCGCGGCGCAGGTTGCGGCGGGCGAAGCGACGGGCCTCGGCGGGTGTCATGCGGAGGCCATCGTCGCTGGAGTCGGAGCCGTAGATGGGAGGCGAGAGCGAGAGGCCGTTGGAGGTGCCGGTAGCGGTGCCGGAAACGACGGAGGAGCGGGAAATGGGCACGTCGGGGGCCGTGGCGTTGCTTTCACGTCGTGTTGGGGGTGGCGTGGTGCTCGCCATGACTTGGTGACCTATTATGACGTTGCTGAGGAGGGTTGATGATGGAGGCGGTGTGAGGTGTGCGGGGGGTGGCCGGTGTGATGGGCCTAGGTAGACATGAGCGAATAGATATCGAGACCAGGGTAGACGGTATCGGCGGGCAGGAATATCACGGCTATAAAGATTGCGTGGACAGGAAGGGGTGTTTGTACAGAGGGAGTAGATGTTTGAAGGGGATAGAAGAGTCGATGATGGGTGGGCGCCAATGGCCAGGCTGTTTACTTACCTGGTAGTTGGAGCTCAGTAGTTAGTGCCTCAACAGGTCAGATCCATGCAGGCTTACCTCATTAGCCTTGGCGGTAGGGGCGCAGGGGGCACCACTGTAAATGGGAATGTACAGGCGGCTAATAGGTACGAATAGCCTGGACATTTGGCAGTGGGATTCAGTAAAAAAAAGCCGAGGAACCAATAATCGGCCCGCTTACCCCACGGGGCAGCAGAGGCAGAGGCATGTATGTCAATGATTCGAGTCTTGCATTAGAAAAAGGAAAAAAAAAAGAACAAGAAAAAAAGGATAAGAAAAGAAAGAAGAAGGAAAAGGAACCAAAGAGAGAGAATCTTTCAAGTAGATGGGAGGAATTTACTTAATATTTCAACGGGCGTCCAAGACCATCATCTGCATATGGATCCATATCCGAGGTCCCCCTGCAAAGGCATGCAAAGGAAAACAAAACCAAAAAAAAAAAAAAAAAAAAAAAGCCCTCTGCAGACAGACAGGGTTGTATTGGACTGCTACCCCGGATTGTGGCCCGCCGTGCCGGGTGCAGTTGTCTAGTGCTGCGTCCTGTGCTGAAGCCAATGCTGTATAAATTACTGTATTATTATTGATGTATCCTTAGGACGCTTACTAACGAGTTCCTCCCTGAGCCAGCCCGCCCTCGCTAGCATCGGAATTCACATGTCAAATTCAGTCCTACCAGAACTGGGCCTTTTTAATCCTCTCCATGCTTGCAGCCCAAGTACAGGGTTTGTTGCTCATTTCAACCCATTATATCCCGATTTTCCTACTTTCCTATTTTCCTACTCTTCCATTCAAGACCCTTGCCAGCAGCCAGCCACCGTCACGCGCGGCGCCGACTTTCACAAGCCAGGCTAACCCTCAAGTCTGCCCCTCCACACGACCCCAACTGCATGCGGGCGAAAGGCGAGGCAAACAAGCCAACATAGACCTTGTTGCGTTTTTCCCTCATCAATGTTATCAGTCCAGCATCTCTGTGGTTTTCTCCTTCCGTTTAGACCTTGTTAAGCAAAATCCCCAGTCGGTACTCATCACCGACCTCGAGGTCCTCACAAACAACCCTTACCCACGCGCTTATTGACGTGGCTGATTCTTCATACGTCACAATTCACACGTGCGCAAAACGCCATCCTGTCTCAGCTTTCGACACATGATGAATTGACTGACCCGGACTCTACCCTCGGATTCTACCCTCACATATATACCCCATACCTGACTCGAATCTGCATATCCCCACTCACCTCACCTCATCCTCCTCGACTCGGCCTGACCCGGCGTTCATCGCCGGCCTCGCCACCGCCGCCGCTACCACCGCCGCCGCCACCGCTTCCACCATGATCGATCACGTCCTGGGACGCCCGTCGACCAAGTCGCGACGCCTCCAGGTCCTCGCCGTGCTCTCCCTCTGGGGCCTCTACCTCCACCACGGCAGCCGCCACGGCCCCCCGGGCGTCCGCCGCCTCTCCCGGCTCCTCAGCGCGCGCTTGACGGCCTGGCAGGTCTTTGTGCTCACCGTCACCTCGCTTTACGCCGCGCGCAACTTCTCGGCCCTCGTCGGGCTCGCCAGCCCGGAACCCATGGCCAACATGTACGACGCCACCTACTTCCGCGCCACCTGGGTGCTGACCGCCCTGGACGCGGGCTTCTGGACCGCCATGCGCATCCGCCACCGCTGGGCGCGCGACCTCGCCGGCATCGTCTTCTCCGTCTTCTACCTCTTCGCCGCGGAGCGCGCCGACGAGAAGGTCCGCAAGGTCCGCGGCGCCATCACCGTCGAGCATATGCGCGTTGCCTGGAATAAGGGCACCACGCCCTACCTGCGCGTCCTGCAGAGCCTGATGCGCCCCCGCCTCACCAAGTGGCCGCCGCGGCAGGTCCGCATCCCACGGCCCCGCGGCAGTGATTATCGCGAGCCCGTCTCGGCGTGGCTGTACTTTGACGGCCCGCTGGCCGACCTGGCGCGCCACGACCGCGTCGTCCTCGACGTGCCCGGCGGCGGCTTTGTGGCCATGGACCCGCGCTGCAACGACGACAAGCTCTTCGCCTGGGCGGCCAAGTCGGGCCTGCCCGTCCTCAGCCTCGACTACAAGAAGGCGCCCGAGTTTCCCTACCCGTACGCGCTCAACGAGGTCTTTGACGTCTACGCCACGCTGGTCCGCACGCGCGGCCGCTGCATCGGCATGGCCGGCGACACGGTGCCCCGCATCGTGGTGACGGGCGACAGCGCCGGCGGCAACCTGGTCGTGGCGGCGACGCTCATGATTCTCGAGACGTCATCCGCCCCTGCCACCGCCAACGCCACCGATGCACGGCTGCCACCCCCGGACGGGGTCGTCTGCTTCTACCCGGCGCTGGATATGAACATTGGCAACTGGATGACGGACGAGCAGATGGCGCTCATCCGCGACCGCAAGTTCCGCAAGACGAACCGCGCCATCGTGCGCCGCAAGAGCCGGCAGTACACCGACGTGGTCGGCACGCCGTACCACTCCGAAGACGAGGACGAGTCCCCGCGCGACACCCCCGAGGACGCCGCCAGCTCCAGCAACACCCCTCCACCGCTGCCGGCGGACAAGCTGGAAGCGTCGCGGCCCGAGTTCTCCCACAGCGGCCCGCAGACGCTCAACGGCGGAACGACCGCGGCTGCGGCGGCCGCCAAGACGACCGCCTCGTCGTCGCAGCGGGCGGAGCCGATGAAGACGCGTCTCGCCACGTCATCGATGATCTCGTACGTCAACGACCGGGTGCTGACGCCGGAGATGATGCGCGCCATGATCATCCTGTACATTGGCGAGCACAACCGGCCTGACTTTGCGCGCGACTACCTGCTCAGCCCCGTGCTCGCGCCCGAGGCGCTGCTCGCGCGCTTCCCCAAGACGTACCTGATGACCGGGGAGCGGGACCCGCTGGTGGACGACACGGTCATCTTTGCGGGGCGCGTGCGGCGGGCGCAGGAAGCGGCGGGCGGCGGTGGCGGCGGCGGGCGGTCCGAGGCGGGCCCGGAGGTGGTGCTGATTCCGGGGGCGTCGCACGGGTTCATGCAGTTTCCGGGCATCTACCCGCCGTCTTGGCGGCACTTCGCGCGCAGCGCGGAGTGGTTCGCGCAGCTGTTCGCGGAGGCGGAGGCGGCGCGGCGGAGGGGCGAGCGGGTGGCGAGGACGAGGCGGGTGGAGGAGGAGGAGGAGAGGAGGCGGAGGATGATGGCGGCGGCGGCGGCGGCGGAGTCGAGCGGGGATGAGGATAGGCCGCTGGAGATGAGCATGACGAGGGGACGGGCGGGGACGGTGTCGACGCTGGAGGGTAAGAAGGAGGTGAACGGAGGGGATGGGGAGGAGGAAGGGCAAGAGGAGGAGGAGGAGGAGGAGGAGGAGGCGAGGCCGAGGCGCAGGATAAAGCAGAATAAGAGCTTATTAAAGCTCAAGAGCACGGATGACTTGCTGGGGCGGCGGATGATGGGAGTCGCGAGTGGGTTGACGGGGACGGGGGAGGAGGATTGAGGCAGTTACAGGTTCTGGTATACTGTAGCCGTGTGAGTTTGATGCAATGTGTTTATGCGATGGACTTGTTCATGCTGGTTGTATATAGATGAGATGCGGATAGAGATGGGTTACAGTTAGATGGTGATTGGATAGCCAGGGCGGTTTACATTACGTGTGTGTGTTCGAGTATTTTTATAGATGCATTTTCTAGGATTCAAGGTGGTGATGATGCGGGCGTAATACAGAGAGGGGGAATGAAAGTGGTGGAGGAATGACGCTGTGGCCGGCAATGACGGAGTTGGTTGGTGGATCATTGCAGAGAGGTAGTAACTGTGGGATAGTGGAGGGAACAGTGCAATCAACCGTGTATTCGTGCAATGAAAGCTGCACGCGTGGCTGTCTGTCTTTATCCAGCCACGAGTAATAGTTTCTGTGTCGTAGTAAGAACAGCTGAAAGCCCAAAGCCAAGAGGCCAGCTAGGGAAGGTGTCGAGTAGGGAGAGGTTGGAGGCTGTCTCCATCTTGATGCCGGGTAGGAGTGCCAGCTACCTTGGTAGGGAGTGTCTATATCTATTTCTCTTTAGCGTAGCCGTCCGATCCGAGGAGGCGCAAGGATGGCGTGGTCAAAGCAGGCAGGGATATAGGGGATGGGCAGGGGATGGTATTATGCGACGATGCCTGTACAGTGTGATACATTTCTTGAGAATAGAATGAACATTTCATTAAAAAAATTTTTTTAACTTGTTGTAGAAACAACTCTCCTTCTGGAGAAGCGGCAAATTCTTAGCGATGAAGCTGACAGTCCCCGTCTCGCCCAGTTACCAGTAAGTTAGTAGCTGGGAGCTGCAGCTCCAGGCGCCACGTTCTTAGTACCTCGCAGCTTACACGGGTAGGTAACTGTTTAACAGCACCTAGCTCAGGTAGCTAATGTACATCGAAACATTACATCACCAGAAACCCTCGATTGGTTCGCTGGACTCGTAGAGTTTGACGAATCCATCAGTGGATCCCCGAGATGCTCGCTTCCGCTTCTTTATATCCAATTGAGCCAGCCAGGTGCATCAATCCGGCCAGCCGGTGGCTGATACGGCCAGCCTGCCCGCTATAGCCTTGCTACCGATGTCCCGCCTGCTACCTGCTGCTACCCCTCCCCCTCACCCACCTCATCTCTCAAAGTTCACCACCTACCTCCTCCTCCCAGCTCTCTCTCCTCCCATCCCACCTCTCCTCTATCTCCTCCTTCCTCTTCATCTCCCTCAGCTCTTCCTCCAACCCCTCGTACTCCAATTCCCAGCATCACCCCAACATCACCATGGTCCATCTCACCCGCGTCCAGACCGGCCTCGCCGGCGCCAAACCACCCCAACCCGCCGACAACAAGTCCGATCCCAAGGCTGCCTCCGCCACCGCCGAGAACCTCCACCACTCGGCCTCGCAGCTCCGTCTCGCCGAGTACAACGACGAGTTCACCACCTCCGTCTACGGCTCCCGCTTCGCCCGCGAGGACCTGCCCAAGGACTGCATGCCCGAGGGCGAGATGCCTAAGGACGTTGCCTACCAGATGATCAAGGACCAGCTGAGCCTTGATGGCAATCCCAAGCTCAAGTACGCACTTATATGCTCTTTCTATTCACACACCTACCATCCCTCTCTACACACAGCTCCCTCGCATTGAATCTAGCCAACACTAAATACAGTCTTGCTTCCTTTGTCTCGACTTACATGGTGAGCCCATCTCCCCCCCCTCCCAGTCCGCCACAACCACTCTACACAGTATACTCACCTCAATCCTCACACAGGAAGAAGAAGCTCTCAAGCTCATGACTGATGCCTTCCCCACCAACTTCATCGACTACGAAGAGTACCCTTACACCGCCGACATCCAGAACCGCTGCGTCAGCATGATTGCCAACCTCTTCCACGCCCCCGCCGACGGCGACGCCATCGGAACCTCCACCGTCGGCTCCTCCGAGGCCATCATGCTCGCCGTCCTCGCCATGAAGCGCCGCTGGAAGCAGGCTCGCCAGGCCGCCGGCAAGTCCACCGAGAACCCCAACATCATCATGTCCTCGGCCGTCCAGGTCTGCTGGGAAAAAGCCGCCCGTTACTTTGAGATTGAAGAAAAGTATGTCGACTGCACCCGCGATCGCTTCGTCATCGACCCCGAAGCTGCCGTCGCTCTCGTCGACGAAAACACCATCGGCATCGTCTCCATCCTCGGCACCACCTACACCGGCCACTACGAAGACACAAAGGCCATCAACGACCTGCTTGTCAACAAGAAAATTGACTGCCCCATTCATGTCGATGCTGCCTCGGGTGGCTTCGTCGCGCCCTTTGTCGTTCCGGATCTCGAATGGGACTTTCGCCTTTCCAAGGTTGTCTCCATCAACGTCTCTGGCCACAAGGTACGATGTCTGTCTGCATTCTTCAGCAGCGGAACATTTTGCTTGCTTGCTCACTTTTCTTGCTCACCTTTCCTGACTTTGATCGCTCACACTTTCCCCTCACACTTACTTTCAAGCCCCCTCACTAACACGCACCTCAGTACGGTCTCGTCCATCCCGGCGTCGGCTGGGCCGTCTGGCGCTCCTGCGAGTACCTCCCCAAGGACCTCATCTTCAACATCAACTACCTCGGTGCCGAGCAGTCCTCCTTCACCCTCAACTTCTCCAAGGGCGCCTCCCAGGTCATCGGCCAGTACTACCAGCTCATCCGCCTCGGCAAGCACGGCTACCGCGCCATCATGAGCAACCTCGTCCGCACCGCCGACCACCTCTCGGCCCGCCTGCAGGAGCTCGGCTTCGTCATCATGTCCGAGACCTCCGGCGGCGGCCTGCCCCTCGTCGCCTTCCGCTTCCCCGAGGGCGCCGAGCCCCACGCCATCGAGGACCGCGCCTACGACGAGTTCGCCCTCGCCGCCCACCTCCGCGCCCGCGGCTGGATCGTGCCCGCCTACACCATGGCGCCCAAGACGGACGGCCTCAAGATGCTGCGCGTCGTCTGCCGCGAGGACTTTTCCCGCAGCCGCGCCGACGACCTCATTTCGGACGTCAAGCTGTGCCTCGGCGTCCTCGCCTCGTCCGACAAGGAAGCCCTCGAGCGCGCCAGGAAGTACGTCCTCCAGCACGTCACGGCCCACGGCAAGCACAGCCACAAGCACACCGCGCACGTCTACAAGGACGAGAAGCACTCGCTGCAGGGCAAGTCGGGCAAGACGCACGCCATTTGCTGAGGAGCTGTTTGTTGGACAGGATAATGACGATACGGAAGGAGTCGAAAATGTCTAAATGCAATGAAATGAAATAGTCAATACATATACCAAGTCTGTGCAAATAAATGTCCAGTGTCTATCAAATCGGACAAGACGCACGTCAGGTGTTGGACAGAATGACGATACGGAATGAATGAAAAATGTGGAAATGAAATGAAACAGTCAGTATGTACCAATTCTGTGCAAATAAACGCCCCAATGTCTATCAAGTCGGCCCAGTCCTCCTTTTCAACCCGCGCCCGGCTCTACACCTACTTCCTTGTCGCGGCAATAGCCTCCTCCAGGATACCAAGGCCGATGGCGATCTCCTCCTCCGAGATTTTGAGGCTCGGCACGAAGCGCAGCGTGTTGGTGCCGGCGGTGATGACCAGCAGGCCCCTCTCGCGCGCGGCCGCGACCACCGGAGCCGGGTCCTCGGTCATCTGCAGACCGAGGATGAGGCCCCTGCCGCGGACCTCGCGGACGAGGTCCGGGAAGCGCTCGCGGAGGCGGACGAGGCCCGCGCGGAAGAGGTCTGACTTGGCGCGGACGTCGGCGTGCAGGGCGGGGTCGGCGAGCTTGGTGACCATGTGGTGGGCGAGGCGGCAGGCGAGGGGGTTGCCGCCAAAGGTGGTGCCGTGGTCGCCGACGGCGATCTTGTCGGCGACGCGCTCGTTGACGAGGACGGCGCCGACGGGGAAGCCGTTACCGAGGGCCTTTGCGGTGGAGAGGATGTCCGGGTGGGCGTCGGGGGGCAGGTGGGCGTGGGCCCAGAGGCGGCCGGTGCGGGCGAGACCGCACTGGATCTCGTCGTGGATGAGGACGGCACCGACCTGGCGGGCGCGGCGGGCGAGGGCTACAAGGAACTCGTCGGAGGCGGTGCGGACGCCGCCCTCGCCCTGGATGGGCTCGACGATGACGGCGCAGGTCTGGTCGGTGACGAGGGCGTCGAGGCCGGCGACGTCGTTGTAGGTGCCCTGGCGGAAGCCGGGGACCATGGGCGCAAAGGGCCGCTGGTACTTGGGGTTGTGGGTGGCGGAGAGGGCACCCATAGTGCGTCCGTGGAAGGCGCCGTCAAAGGAGACGACCTCGGTCTTGGCGCCGGAGGGGTCGAGGACCTTGCCGACCTTGCGGGCGAACTTGAGGGCGGCCTCGTTGGCCTCGGAGCCTGAGTTGCAGACGAAGACGCGGGCGGCGTCGTGCATGCCGCCCGACGCCCGGGTGGCCTCGACCAGCAGCTTGGAGAGCGCGCCGGTCCACGGGTTGTAGTAGAGGTTGGAGGCGTGGATGAGGGTGCGGGCCTGCTCGGTCAGCAGCGCGGTGAACTCGGGGTCACAGTGGCCGAGCGCAGTGACGGCGATGCCGGCGGTGAGGTCGAGGTACTTGCGGTCGGCGGCGTCCCACAGCCAGGAGCCGGCGCCGCGGACGAAGACGGGTGGCGGCCGGGCGTAGGTGGCCACCATGTAGGGTGCGTGCTCGGCGACGAGGGCGGCGCTGGGTGAGTCGGCGGCGGGATCGGGGTTCGGAACCTGCACAGGGTGGTGTTAGCGGCGATGAATATCAGGAACACGAAGAAGGCCTCAATTCGCTGCAGCTACGATGTGGCCATGCATTTACACCCTCACACACGAGGGCCCCAAACACGTACGTTGGACTGGGTTGACGCCGACGGGTTGAGGCTATCGCCGAGACCGGTGGTCGCATAGCCGCGGGCGAAAACGGACGCCGCAGGGCGGCGTGTCGAGGAACGCAGGACAGCGGCAGAGTGCCTGGAAAAGACCAATCGAGACGCCATGTTTTCTATGGAGTGATTCCCCCAGGATTGCTTCCGGCGGAAAATGCAAAGGGGAAGACAGTCGAGCGAAAGTGACTCAAGATAAATATCGGCAGGAGGGGAGTGGAGGTGGGCCATCATCGGCGCCCTTTTTCTTTTTGGCAGGTGCACGCACATGCAATACATCCTTTATCGATTAGTGTGCGCCTGTGCCCTGCAAGTTCCAATACATATGAACCGATTATTGACTCATCAAAGCGGTTGTTGCATGGGGAAATGCTAGCAATTGTCAAATATGTTTTGGTACATCATTTTCGGAACGGACATTGCTTCCAAGCCTTGTACGCCTTTTTTGTCATCTACCAGTCACCAGTTTCGATATGCCAGCACATGAAAGAGATTACCTCTCATGCGGCACTGACTACTTTCCCAAGTTGGCAGGCTTGACGCAGGCCCTTATATGCAAGTGAAACTAGGTCCGCCGACCGTGAGCGCGATGGAAATGTAATAGAGCTTCGTTTATTACCAAGTATCCAGTGGCCCTCTAAAAGCGGAGAATATCGGCAGATTGGCAAGAAATTGATTTCACGGCCCCATTTCTTGGAGGTCTAGTCGTCTTCCAGCAGAAACCGTCCTTTGTTTTCCTTTCCTTATCATGGAATCAGAAAAAGTTCCAAGTATTTATTCTTCGAGTCCCTGTTAGACATCGGCCTGCCGCTGCCTGGGGACATCTCGCTCGCCGGCCTCAACACGACCACCGATTTAAGGCAGGTGCAATCCGTCTACGAACCTGAATCACGTCCTGGGGAGAGACAGCACTTTTTTTTCTGGATCTTTGCAGCAGTCTACATTCACCGCTGTGGAACCACAGACCTTTCCGAGGCTGATGACTTCTTCTGACATATACCTTTCATTGGGGAATGGGGACTTCAGTCCGTTTGCTGCACCATTCTTCATAAACGGACGCGTCCCGAACACAGACCCCAACAGGTTCAACGCCGCTGCCACCACTGCGTCGAACATTTTAGCAGTGAGAAGGAGTTCCCGTCAAATCATCGCATCAGTACGTGTAACTTGGCGTGCGACCGGGGCGTTGCCAATTCAGGTGCCTTGGACACAACCTTCGTTGCCTGACGTCCACCCTGAACCGAGCTCGAGCAATTTCGGCCCCTGTGGCTGCAGAACCAGCCGACACAACTCATACTACCGAAGAAGGTCCCACGGCTTTTCTTGAGCCCAAGTCTCGTAGTCAAACTCGAGCTGTGAGAGTGAGTAATGTGCCCAACACGCTCTAGAGCCAACCGCGTCCCTGACCCTAGAAGTTGACGGGCAAATGGGTTCTTGAGATGGTAGCGACAGCTGCTGGGCATGGACACGTTAGGGCCGTTGGCAACAGACATAGTGCTCAGCTGGGGCAAGGCACGATCGGGAGTCTGCCATGACATCTCCATCCTAATCACGCACTGGCGACGGCGACGCCCCCTGGCACCATGCGTTAGATCGGAGGGCCGCACCTCGCTGGCTTCAGGCATCCTGGCACTCATCCCAGTCAATCATGACTCCCTCCCAGACATTCAATACCTGTTCGAACCTAAACCTATGCTGATGGGGGGCATGGCCATCTTCGCGGCCTACATGAAAGCCAACACCCGGCACATCCTCGCCCGCAACGACACAAGCCGGCACGTTGATATCAGTTCCAACACCAGGCTCCGTGCCCACGAAGCATGCCTCTGTGCTGTCATTTCCGTCATCTCCCCAAGAAGATTGAATATTCGCTTCGGAGTTGTCATAACAGTCCTCCTATGCGTGATCCGCATCCTGCTGCGCGTAAATGTCCTGGGTTGCGAGATCCAACGGCAAGTGGCAGCACGCAAAGCGTAGCCGACACGTGAGGGCCCGACCAAGGTTACCCGTGCGGATCTTGACAGCTTCGAGCAGATCAAGGATGCGCTCATCCAACAGAACACGCTCGCACACTTCGCCGTGCACAGGCAACTCTTCTTCGACGTCGACGTCCCAGTCAGGGAGGGGCATCGAAGTACAGATAGTAGAGACAGTAAGAACGAAGCTCAATCGCACAAAGTCTGCTTCCACAGGACACACACCCAACCGGGTGATCAAGGGATTCGATCCCATGGATGTGGCCGACCACCTGCTGGGAAACATGCCTCTGAAGCCCAACTACGAGGCAGCAGCCTCTCGGCGAACGACGCGCGATGGCGATAGCAGCGGTCACCATGAAGAGCCACTATGACGGGCGATATACCGCACGCATCTTCGCAGTCGGTGACATGATCTATCTTCGACTCCATAGAGGATGCTCGGCAGCAGACAACCCGGGCAGCAAATTTGGGCAGCAGTACGCGGCCTGTCTCTCAGTGTATCAATAAGGGCCAGTGCAGAGTCCCGCGGTCCCGGCGGTGGCAAGAGAGGGCTTGGATCATTGAGTCCAGTGAGCTGTAGACCATCTGCAGCTGCACCAACTCATTCATGCCTAGGTTGCGTGCAGCTGTGATACACTGCAGTGCGTGTGTTTCCACCTCGGGTAAAGGGGCTGGCTTGGGCCTTGCGTAGACTCGCTGCCCTCTGGAGGTTGGTCTTGCGCTATTGTAAGTGGCACAACGAGCATGGCGTAATCGGCAACGTTGTGCCTCAGTGCGCCTGTGAATACCACCAACGACTCGAGCTCCTTCACTGTGCGTGGAAATGCCTAGTAACGACAATAACAACAACAACGATAATAAAGATAATGACGATAATAACGATAATGACGATAATGACGACAACAACGATAATAACGACATCAACGACAACGATAACGCCAACGATAACGACAACGATAACAACGATAACAACGACAATAACAATAACGACGACAACGACAACGACAACGACAACAACGACATCAACCACAGCAACCCAACATATACTAGATGCAGAGAGACTGTGCGGTCCCTGGTATTTGTGGTCTCGCATGGCTCAACATCTAGTCTTCGGCCAAGACCCCCAGACTCAAGTATATCGATCTCTGCGTTCCCTTTGATACCCTGGCCTCAATGAATCATGATTACAATGATTGGTATGAAAAAATGAGAGGCGACAACGAGCCATATTTCTCCGAGTCCTTATGACCCTGCTCTCGACCAGGTTCCAATACATCAAATTGTTCACAGCCAAATCGCGTATACTGGCATGGATGTCACTGAGCCTAGTCTTTCGAGCTGACTGTCCGACATTAACATCGATGCCTACTTGATGTCATTTTCCTCGTTGACTCTCCAGAGGCTGTCTTGTGGTGCTTTTTGCCAGTGCGGTCCTGCGGCCATGGGCCTCAAGCCGAACAACAACAGCAAAAGCAAATAAAAGTCAGAAAAGAAAATAATGGCCAAGCGCGTCCGGGATTGTTCTTAGCCCATGGACGGAGCATCTTGCCCACAAATACCATTTTTCCTTTGCCCTTTGGCCATGACCCATGATCAGCCACGTCCTAAGTCTCGTAGACATGATGATTTGTCATTGCGAGATCAGACTCGATCAACATAGCCTTGGCCAATAACGGATCAACATACGGCTTTCGCAGTGTAACAATGCTCCGATCCGATCCACGACATGTACGATAAATGAGTACACCCACCTGCCGTCAAACGGCTCAGTCAAGTTTCAGGATGCCCCGACTACCTGCCCATCCCTGCCCTCCCCGCGATCTTAATCCGCCCTGCGGCCAGTTTCCGGGCTCATCGCCACAACCTGTCTCCAAGACATGGCTGGCCTCGAGTCTGATCCACTTACTTACACGCGCCCCAATCAAATGTTGAAGGGTGGGTGGTGCAAATGCGAGAGCTGGTTATGGCAATTATCGCCGACCACCTTTCATGCCCGCGTCGCTAAATTTGTTCAAGTGGACTGAATGGCAAAGACCTTGGGGTTGCTCGCGTCGCGACTCTGCTTGTTTAACCAAGTGTCTCGGCTTTCATCAGCCCGAACTCGCTATACTCAACTCAGCAGCGACCGATCTCTAGACGGTTCGCCATCACGGCGTCTTTTTTGCTTTTCAGTGGTCTGTCTCATCCTAGGTAACAAGCCCTGGCGGCGCGGTGACTTTTGTGCAACGGGTTTCTCGTCCCTTCCTACCAATGCCTTCCCACAGAGGAGTGCGTTTCGTCAATTTATGAAAATTGATATCAGCGAAACACCGGGATTAACACTGGCTCGAGTTTTTGCGCATGATTTTTAGCCGGGGCGACAACCCATGTGCCAGGGTATTACCCGGTTGACAGAGTCACTGCTTCATCGACACCTCTAGATTGCCAGTCCAGAAAAAGTGCGGCGCGCCGAGCGGAGTGCACAAAGCGACATTTCTTCTCTCGCGCTTTAGATTCTCATACTCTAATCGTGCCGTGGCGCGGTGCTTCTTGAGAGCGGCGAGCACATCTCCCATTCCAGCCAAGTCTTCAGGTGCGGGGGAGACTAGCTCGCCAGGCGGCATCAGGGCTGTGCGCCACGCTGTGTGGAAAATGTAGCATCTTTTAGGAACTCCTGCAAGAATTTGGCATGGAGAAGCCGGCCCAACACCGTCACGCAGGTTGCCACAGTTCAGCACCAGCCGGCGGTAATCGTTGATGATGGGGGTTTTGTGTGGTTGCGCTGGGCCAGCCCACACCCGCAGCTCGAAGCCACAGCCATTCCACTCGCCGTGGTGTTTGATGAACTCTTCATTGTCTCCGACCGTCTGTTCAAATTCCAATGTTCGCCTCCCACTAGCATCCGTAGCGCCAGTACGAGAATTCGCGGTCAGAGATGGACGCGTAGAGTGGTAGGTCTCGTCTTCGAAGAAGCTGAACCCCCTCTCCCCGCCGATCATCAGCTGCTCGGCGTCCACATCCGTGGCGGCAGCCATGTCTTCGCCAGGAGTTTCGGGCTCAAACTCCAATCGAAGGTGTCTCAGGCCCTCCAGCATACCTGGCCGACGCCGCGATGATTCTTGGACAGAGTGACTCATGTCTGAAATGCTTCGCTCTTGAACGGACAGCTGTTTGAGAAAATGAAGTAGTCGTTCAATGACTGGCCCAGACGATCGTCGTGGTACACACGTCAATGTTAGCGAGAAAAGTCGGGGATTCATGTCCGGCGCAAAACGCTGGGGGTATGCTTTGTCAATTCGAAATAGAACAGATGTTTCGGCCAGATACAGTCTCGCTAACGAGGACAGCCCATCAGCAGTCAGCGTCGGAATATTGGTGACGAGCGAGTGGTGTATGCGTAAAGACCGTAAATTAGACGAGTACACTGGTCGAAATACATGGGAGAGTCCTACAATTCCATGGAGCATCGTACAATTGGGCCAAAATTCTAGAGTCGGGCTGCGAGGTGGTATGATGGGCATTGAGTCGCAGGCAAAGTGTTCCAGTTGTCCGTTCGATGTCCGAAGCAGCCTCTCAACACCGCAAGCAGAGATTTGATTGAACGAAACATCTAAATGGGTAATGCCTCTTGCATTACGGAACGTGTCTTGAATATCATATTCAGTAGACTGATGCGATAAGATGCGAGTTGCTTCGTCCACGGAATCTGTGCGTAAAGGGCCTCGTCCATCGGAGCGAAAGACCTGGCGTTGGTCATATAAGAGGTAGGGCTGGGCATCATATGTGGGAGCGTCTGAGTAATAGCGCTCTGGGCTGCTGAAGCTGTCGCTGTATTGGGACTCCTCGATAACGTCGAATCGACCATAAGCGGCAGTGCCCTGAACATGAACTGATAGCTTGCCCTCCGTCTGGAAGTGGACGGGCGACCGCAGGGATGAGCAGGGGAAGCAGCTATCAACCAAGGTCGGCACAATGGAATCCGTGAGCCTGTTATGGCTCAAATTCAAGCTCCAAAGTCGCAATTTATATAGTTCGGCCAGGCCGATCAAGGTGGCGTCATCAAGTTCACGTCCGGAGAGCTTTAAAATTCGCAAATCAGGGAGCAGCGAGGGATGAAGTAGAGGCACGATCGAACCAGGTAGGTTGGATACATCAAGGTAGACAAGTTTTTGTAGGGAGGAAGATGTGAAAAAAGTACTAGGGAGCTGTGCAGAGCAATGGGAGATGCTGAGAAGCAACGGAGAGGAATGCGATTTTGTGAGGGTGACGAGAGAACTTGGATCAATCTCTGTATGACGGTCAAGTAAAAGGACATTTACTTGAGGCAAAAGCTTGAGTGCCATGTGAAGACTGCGAAGAAAACGGCCGTTTTGGTCTGTAGCAAACTCATAGCACTCCTTTGCGAAGTTGCGAAAGTCAAGGATACGGGCTAGGTGGCGGGTGGAGGGACTGGCATGGCCCAGTTTGACGAATGTGAACTCGAGCCACCACGGCAGATCTGCGGAGATGACATTAGTTCGGGAATAACGGAGTATGAAAGCTGGCTACTCCCGGGTGCTTGGTATGATGACTGACCATCGCTGGGTAGAAGGCCGCGCCGGCGAACGGTGGCTGTAATATCAATCCATAAGTGAGGTGCAAACACCTTCCAGAAATGGCGGTTCACCAGACAGAGAGCATGAAGGTCGGCTTGCTGTATGTATGGGGCGACGACTTGTAGCCAGTCGGAGAGAGATATGGCCTCTTGGTACGATGGCAGCGATGCCATGTTATGCTACACGGCAAGGTTCATCGAGCGTCGGGCGTCTAATGAGTACCCAGGATGATGTACCTTGGTGGAGCCCGTTCCAGCAGGGAGTCGTCGGGGTTTTCTGAACTTGGCTACGGGTCTCGTACCAGCGGCACGCAGTCTGGGTTTTCGAAGGCAAGGGGATTAGTATCGGGTGGCGGGCTCAGTCGTTCATTCCAAACCAGCGTGGGGGGACAGAAGAGGTAACGAGGTGTGTACCCAGGCAAACCTGAAGCCAGTTGGCAGAAAGAAGGAAGCACCAAGGCTGGACGGTACTGATAAGCGGATGAAAAAGAAAGGTTGGGTGAAATACGCTCCGTCGACGTGCAGTAGTCAGTTGGGCGGCAGAAAATAGAGGTCAAAGCAAAAACTGGTCGCGGCCGAGTTGCGTTGATTGGCAGGAGAGCAGGCGTGTGGGCGAAGAGGACCGGATGATGGTGGGAAAAAATGATTTCAGATTAAAATGTCGGGCTGATGTAACCACAGCTCGCAGGAAAGCGTCATGCAAGCATCGCCGCGCTGATGCAAGCGCTTTGAGATGGGAAGGTGGGCGGAGATGGGAGTGAGACTTGTGTGAGCGTGGCGGCTGATGAAGGCCAATGCTGCACGGGCAAGGGTCTGATTCAAGGCTGAAATAGTGACCTGACCTGAGTAGGAGTATTGGGTTGATTGAGGCGAGGCAGAGCTTGGATGAATGATGCCAAGTAAGTTTGGCCAACAGGAGGATCGTGGTGATGGAGCAAACGGCGACGAGAGAGAGGAGAGGACGGAGATGAGACAGGACAGTCAAGGCTGGCGGGGCAAGTCAGTTGCCAAGCGGAAGAACGGTTTGGGTTTGGGTTTGGTGGCCGGCAGGCATACCGACAGTACTAATAATAAGCAAGAGGTACCCTATGTACTGTCAGTACTACTAATGAGGAAGAGGTACCCTTAGTAAGGTACCTAGGTATGTACTGTCAGTAGTTAGGTAGTCAGTACTGCCAGTTATGCTGGCATGGGCATGTATGTTGAACGGCCACGCCACATATGACGGCATGAAAAGGCTGCCTGTGGAGCGCCTCCACTCCACAGGTTGCCTCTTCAGCCGCCTTGGCCACAATACAGTACGAACCTGCGTGTGTGATGTGTGGCGCTCGTTGCCTCGTTTTGTTACTGGTAACTATGATCTGTCAATTCCAATGATCCCGGCCTGCCAAACTTCACCCATCCACCGCCCAGTATCCCGGTAGCGGATCTCAGCTGCCTCGGTGCGGTGGCCGGGCGCGGGTGGCGGGGGATGATTTGTTCTAGAATGTGACTTGTCGAGTGAGATGGTGGTCGCGAAAAGCACAAGGCCGATTTGCCAGGCGCAAAGGATCTGCGGTAAATTAAAAACGGCTATGTGCAGATATCGAAGACACGGCCGGCAGTATTCCGTCCTGCGCGGTCCTGCATGGACAGGTTTTGATAACTTGCATGTTGACGTGACCGACTTTGTACAGGTTGCCTCGTAATGTTTTGGGATGATGCGCAGCTGAGCCCCTCTCCCACCTACCTGCAGCATCGGAAAATGACGATGCATGCATGTCTCTCTTTTGCCCACGACTGGGATCCCCCAGCTTGCGGAGTGATGGCGGGATACCCCCTGTCCAGCAGAAAAAGCAGGGACAAGCCGTCCATACACATCATGGAACAGATGCTCGTCCAAAGCTGACAAGGACACTGTTGACTAACTCAGATCACACCTGTGAAAAGCTGGCGTTTTTTTGAGGGGGCTCTTCGATTTCGCTTATCCTCTAGCGCCTTGCCAGAAAAACAAAAACTAAAGAAATGAGGCGGCCATCCCAACATCTACAAGCAACTTCAATTACATGACCGCAGGCAACATTTTCCGGTGGCCTTGGCCCTTGGCACTGGTTGGTATATTATTTAGTGACATACTCGGGCCAGTTTCACCCGACGAATCATGACATTCTGACACGTGCTTTCTCTTGTTTTCACCCGATGTACCGAGTCATGCTCTGCCCGCTATCCGCCATCCGGGCAATAGATAAAACTATAAAGTTGCGATTTCCAGGGTCGATTAAACGTTACATGATTTCGATAATCGTAATGCGTCCGATATATGGTTAATATACTACTTGTCATTATAGGAGCGTGTCGTTATTTATGATGTGTAACATCGAGGCGTCGTCCGAGCTCAAAGTGGTAGCTGTCGGTCGAGTCATGGACCAAAACATATCGATAGTCGGGTATTTCAAACCGAGAAAAAAAAACAGAGCAAGAATATTGGCAGAAAATTTGACCATTTCCTGCATTTTCATGCAGTCAGATGCGCAAGTTCAACAGCAACCTCTCTCGCAATCCATTAGTCTGTCTGGCGTTTTGTCCACCCCTCCCCCCCCAGGAGACATCGCAAATCAAGTGCGCAACTACTCGATTTGCGCCAGGATGCTGATGTCGAATAATCTATGCGGTCACACAAGAGAAGAAACGATCACTCACCCCTCCCCCGAGACCCGGTCAGGCACCGTTGCCTGTTCGGCACGACGAGGATTGCGGTGGAGTACACAGATTGTAGGTCGCCGACCACAGAACGTTAAGGCAAAGTGGCAATGTTGAAAAAAAGAAGATTTCCGGGTTGATGAAATGTTGATCATCTCCGTCGGAGAGAGCAGTTGCGGCCCGCCAGGGCGGAATTACATGTGAAACAAAGCGAAAAGGGAGAACGGGACAGCGAGGGCATAATTCTCCGATAATCTGGAACGAGAGAGGCAAGAAAAGAAGAAGGAAAAAACAGAGTGCTTACGGGTGGTCGCTAATGGATCACCAGAGAGCCAACCACCCCCATGATCCAAAACATGGCGAACGCAAGAGAAACCCATCCATATTGGTCTATCTGTCTATCTGTCCATCTGTCCATCTGTCCATCTTTCCATCTGTCCATCTGTCTATCGGTCTACTATCTGTGGGTTTCACCGTGCGCTCTACTTGCCTAAAATAAAGCCCATTGCATTTAGCTTGGCCTTCTTGGCGTGGGGGGGTCAAGAATAGCTTGGCATATCCCCATCCAGGCCCTTCCATTAATTACTACATCTTCTTTTTTTAGCTACTGTATTAATTACTCATGACAGCCAATAACGGAGCCACAGAGAGTTAAAAAAGTGGCGTGTCAATCGAGTTGCGTTGCGTAAACTGCGGTACAACATCGTTCAAGCACAGGTGAGCCTCCCCTGGAAAGAGGAAAAAAGCAAATAAACGTAATAAGAGACAGAAGAAAAAAAAAGGTAGAAATGCAGCAAGCCGTAGCGAGTACAAAAAGGGAAGAAGGGTGACCTTGGTTTTGTCTAAGTCAAGAAGCAACGTCAATAACCGGCTCTCGTTTTGGTCTTGGCTAACTAACCACACATGGGGGGGGGCGTGCAGACGGGATCTAAGACAAGCCATCAACCTTTTTCTGGGGCCGGGCTTTCTCGCCTTGTATCTTGTATCCCATCATGACAAGAAAACCCCGGCGGCGGCATGGGGGGGCGCAACAACGCCCCCCCAATCCATCTCCATCGACCACGGCACACTAAATCAAAATCCGTTGTCAGTAATAACGTCAAGCTGGCTTCAACCCCCCCACGTCAAGGATTTTTTTTTGTCAAGATTCAACAGGACTTTTACGATATCGTCCTGTTGTCGACGGGGGGACGCGTGGGGGGCTCCTGGGTCCTGAGTTTGTCGCGATTGCTCGGGATTCCTCGACATCGACACCCCCCCCCCCCCCCCCCATTTCAAACCGGGCCGCTGCGTTGACACGAAGAGAGAAAGGGGACTATGAAAAATGTTGCATGAGGAAGGAAGAAGAGAGAGAGCAAAAATAAAAAAAAAATGCTTCTTGACAGATGGCCCACTCACACGCGGGCCAAGTGATGGATAGAATACATGACGCGTATGTAGATGGACAGACAGTCTGAGTTGACTGACTGACCAAGGACTAGTAACACACTGAAGACAAAGACAGAATAGTGTCAGGTCGATCAAACACAGGAGGCAAGAAATGAGAGGAAAATTGTCAAGGAGAAGGCGAGTAGTTGATTCGATACTTGCCCACTAGTTAAAACATGTTGGCCATCATGTACATGACAATGACAGCCAAGTCCTCGACTCAGTTACAAGCCCATTTCAATAACCAAGACCAAATTGCACAGGCACACCAAAAGCTCAGTAGAATTTCCATTATTATCCTTTTGATAACTAATGCTCCGTTTGCTGCATCACTATGTTTTCTGTAGTGCTCAGACACACTCATTACCATTTCTCTTGTAGACCCCTCAAAACGTATTTACCATTACACTGCAGATCACCCTCCACCACCACTGATCCAAAGAAGTTTTGTCCGAGAAATTAGGAATAAAAAAAAAGAAAGGGAAACGTGAAAAAAAAGGCCGCCGCGATGTTGCGTGCGAGAGGCGCCGCCCAGGTTAACAATAAGAAAAATCCCATATCACTCCCACCAGTTGGATATCAATTGCCGTAGCACGTAAAACGAACGTCGAGAACAAGAGACACTGTTGTTGAACAAAGAAGAGGAAAAAAAACGGAGTCGGAAATCCAATTGCGCCGCCCAAGACAAAGAGAATTATCATTGCGTTTATTTTTTTCGCAGTTGTACATGGAGAGCAACGACTATTGCCGGTTGAGGAAGTCTGATATCATCCATCTAACGTCGGCAGTCGGCTTCTCTCGAAAAAGCATCGCCTTTGCTTTCCAATGCAGGTGCCCCCGGTTTGAGTTGAGATGCCACATAATACTGCAACCTTCTCTGGAAGCGAGCCCTTGTCTGTGCATGTCTCAGGCCCAGCCCGCTCCTACCACCATACCAGGGTGGGTGGGTAGAGTAGAGACGGGGGTTGCCATGCCATGCAGATGCAGCCATCCATGTCTAGGCTCATCTGGGCGACCAACTCGCTCGCAAACTCAACAAAGCCCACGGCGCCGATAGGCAAAGGGGACGAGGGCCCGCTCAGTAATCGTCGTGCTGGTCCGCCATCATCTTTGCCTTGGGCGGCGCCCTGCGCTTTCGGCTGCGCTCTTCTTGCTCGATGATAGGCACGGCTGCCGGGATAAACTCGACGCCGCGGTTGCGGCTGTTGGGGCGGGCATGTAGTTTGCGGTGGTTGTTGAGGTTGTCTTGTCGGTTGAACTGGTCCTTGCCGCAGAACTCGCACGAGAAACGGTTCGGTCCCTCACCGTGGAAACTAAATGAAAACCGGTTAGCATCGGGACCATCCATGTGAGTTGGTTGTGTTGTTGCATTGGTACCACGTACGTCTGCTTGTGTCTCTTCAGGTGCTCGTTGCGACGGAAGGCCTTGTGGCACCCGGGGTAGTCGCACTTGCACATGGCTCGGCGGACGACGTCGACTCCGTTGCCGTCACCCTTGTCGGACATGCTCCTGGACGCGCGAATCTGGGCCTGTTGGAGTTCGGACGTCTTGCGCTGAATCTCGTGCACCATCATCTTGCGGTGAGTACGGAGGCGGCTGGGAGAAGGAGGAGGACCTTGGAGGTAAAAGCGGCCAATGGGAGACTGCGAGTGCCGCTCCAGGTCGATGGCCTCGAGGCTGTGAGAGGCGAGCGTCTTTTGCTGGGGAAACAGGGCGATGGGGCTCTCGTTACCACACGACCACGATGATGAGCTGTCGCCGATATCCGAACCGGAGAGGCTGTGCGTGGGTGTCATCATAAAAGGGCCAGGCATCATGGCTGTCTGGGGCGAGATGGTGTACATGTTGTTAAACGAGTTGGAAGGAGTCAGTGAGCCGCCCATGGGCTGCTGTGAGGGCATGTTCATGCCGGGCATGAATTCGTACTCTAGGTTGAGGTGCTCAACTTTGCGGACCGGGGTTGAGGGCAGTACTTCGGGGAAGCCCATGTGGTCAGACTCGGGCTTCACATTGGCAAACATGTACTTGGGCAAGGTCGCCGTGGAAGGAGGAGTGAGTTCGCCGGCGTGGTGCGCTGCGGTAAAGGAAGCATCAAAGTCGAGCGTCAGGTGGTTGGGCGAAGATCGTCGAGAGGTGGGCGTGAATGGTTCGCAAGCTGAGGAAGCAGAGGAGAAGCTGGTGCCTGTGGACGGGCAGGTCATGGCGTGTGAGTAGATGCTAAAGTTGTCGTCCATGTCGAATTGGAAGCCCGACTCGAACTGCATTGTGGTTGCCATTGCAGAGTTTGGTGATGTAGGAAACGAGGGTTGGAGGGTTTGAGAGTTGGATGGAGGGAGAAGGGTAAGGAATGTGTGATGGATAAGGAAGAGCAAGTTCAGAGGGGGTTTTCGATATCCAGGTCCGAGGCCCGTAGTAATATAAAGGAAGGTGAGGAGGCAGACGAGCAAGAGAGAGATGAACCTGAACAAAGAATGCAGTTTTATGTCGGAGAGGACGGACGCCCCTGAAGATATACCATCGAGGTGGAATGAGCTGTGGAGGGAGCTGCAGGCCGGACTGAGACAAGAGAGGCGTGTAGATCGCCCCGCGAGCAATCGTGAGGTCTGGTGAGTTGTTTGGGTGGGATATAGTGACGGAATCTTGGGAGGTGGGAGGGGGAGTGAAGTTGGAGCTGAGTGACCGAGAGGGTGGGTGTATTAGGAGCGAGGTGAGGAGGGCGTGTAAGAAGTCGACGAGTGAGAGAAGGCTCAGAGACTGAGAGAGAGAGGAGGGGGGTGTGGGAGGGGCGAGATGGTGTGAGGTCGACATGAGAGGCGTGTGAGTGAGTGGGTGGACTCGGTGGGCGTGTGTCTCTGAGCCAAGGCCGAGAGGACGAGCCAAGCCAGACATGCTTGACGCCGAGAGATTGAGTGAGAGAGAGAGAGAGAGAGAGACAAGAGACGTTGTGGATTCGCTTTTTTTCCTTCTTGTTGCTTGTCAGTCAGGTCAGGGTGGAATGGAACTAGACGATGGACCAGCGCGGGAGGGGAGGGGGGGGGGGGGTGATGGGGGAGGACAGCAAGGGGAGGAAGAGGGCCGGTTTGATGGGCCAGGTTTCGCTCGATCAGCCGATCCCACGGGCTGGTGGCTTGTCACATCACGACGGGAGAAGGGCTTGGGAAAGAGAAGAGAGAGTGTGTGTGAGAGTGAGTGACAGCAAGGCGCGGGTACCTACCCAAGGGGTTGCCTCTGTATGGATGGTTGGTGGGTTGGGTTGGTTCCACCAGAGACTATCGACGGTCATAGATGGAGGCCCCTCTTCTTTTTTTTTTTTTGCTTCCTCCTCTCTGGCTCTTTGCTCTGATTGTTCCCCAAAATCGCCCTCGTCTTGTCTCTGGCGTCCCTCGAGTCCTGGGCCCTGGTGTCGCTGATGTGCCTGCTTTGCTGGTGAACTGCTCGTTCCTGTTCAAGGGAGGGAAAAAAGTATTTGGAAAGCGGATTCAATTGTTCCTGGTAGCCGTGGTGACGACGGTGGGATCAAGGGACCGCGAGAAACCGGTCAAGGACGCCGTCTTTTACGAGGGATAGACAATTATTAGGAAAGAGCAAGAGAAAAGAGACATGGAGGAAGTAGTTACCAAGGCATAACGGAGATTGTGCAAGTTGTTCATTTTACATGACAGGCCATCTTGATGAAATCTAAGGCAATTCGAAACTGACCAAGAAGCAAACCGAAAAGCTCCAAAAAGCCCATCTTGTCCTCATTCCATTGCCACTATATGGATAGTGGGAGGCGTAATAAAGACCAAGTCCCAAGTGGGTTGGTTTGCATGCCACCACCACCACCTTTCGATCAGCAGCGCATTCTTTTTCCTTTCTTTTTACTACTCTGACTAGATTTTCCTTTCTTTTTTTTTTGAAAAAAAAAAAAAAAGAAGAAACACCGAAAATCCACCATTAGCGTAAAAGTCGAAACAAGCCAGGGGAGGAAAAGAAAAATGCACTTAAAAAATAGCGAACAGGCAGCTTCAAAAGCAACAAGCACATGGCCAAAGGCGGCTAGTCACCGATATAGTTTACATGGATTAGTAGATACGTATGTACAGACAGACATACGTACATACACACATACATACATACACGCCTACATACACACATGCAAAGGTAGGCTTCCACTCGCAATGAACTGCCCAGACCCTTTATCAATGCGACAGACAGACAGATGACGGCTGGTTGGTCGGCTGGTCAGATTCTGGTGGATCAAGGCAGGGACTTGCGCCGCAGAGTCGGGGAGCAGCATAACTTGTTATACACGCCAAGGGACGGCGACAATAGCCGAAAGGGGAATTTGAATTTTGCCGAGCCGGAGGAAAGTCGAGTCAAGTGAAGAGTATGAGAATATGCGGTGGGCTTGGCCGTCCCGAGTCTGCTTCTGAGAAGGGGGGGGGTTGTCGAGATGGGCTTGTTGGTCAATGTGCTTTTGCCGGATATGCGCAGGACGGCCCGAACCAAGTAACTACAGGGACCGACTCAAAGACGGCCAAGGAGCCAAGAAGGATGTCGAGATGATGATAATTCATGGCTTGGCCGTCCGACTATACCTCGCCGCGCTATACACCGGAGAATGCATTGAGGTTCTCTTCAGGCGGTCAGGCCCCGGCCCTTTTTTTTTCTTGTTGTTATTCTATTTGACCCATGCATGATTTATTAAGACTTCACTCCGTGTCGCCGACGAAAAGGAAGAGCATTGAGCCCGCTTGGCTGGCGACCCTTTTTCCCTTGGTCCTCGTCAGCCTCCCTCCAATACAGGCTGACAGACAGGCAGGCAGGGCGTGGAGTATGGAGCGAGCAACGGCAGCCCCGTTGGTCGGATATGCGCCGAGTCCAGCAAATAAAAAAATTTTAAAAAAAAAGAGAGAAATAAATAAATAAAGGACAAAGGAAGAAGAAGAAAATTCCTTTCTGGGAAACCCGCTGGGATGGATGGGGAGAGAGATTCCACTGTAGCGTGGTTGCTGGAATCGATGTTGTCGCCTTGCCCCGCCGCAGCCCGTCATCTATTGTACATAGTTGGAGTACCCGTCACTGTCATCCCTCCCGCACGGCGCCCACAGTCCGTCCGTCCTTCCGTCCGCCCGCCCGTCTTTGGCTTGCCGTGAGATCCAAGTGTCAGGGTTACCAGAATTTAGAAAAGTATTTCAAGTTGGGAAGAACAGGGTACAAGGTGGTCAACATGCGAAGCGCTGGCTGCGCTGGGATACAGTGCCTAAAAACTACCTACTACTAGTACTAAGGCAGGCAGTACAGCCACTGACGTACCGATATCTGCCGCCATACTAGCACCTATATCCTCTATGCTAACTTGGTCGTAGGCGGCGCATCCCCCAAATCCCCAGAGCTCGCCTCATCAAGCCACTCAGCCACTCAGCTCGCATACAATAACACAGTCTAACTATAGTACAGATTCTCTTTTCACCTCCTCTTATTCCGCCTTTGTCGGCTTTCCTTTGTCTTTTCTTTTTCTCTTCCTTTTCTTGTCTTTTCCTTGGCTTTTTTCCTCTTCTTTCTTGCCCTGTCTTGTCGCCGTCTTTTGTCGTCTTCTCTCTGCCCTGATCCTATTTCCATCTCTCCTCGTCTTATTGCTACGGAATACCAAGTCAATTAGTCTCTGCCAATATACGAGACTCAGTGCCAAAGATAGCATGAATGCCAACAAAAGGCCTTGTCAAATAACCCTTCCCACCACCCTGGTCCCTGCCACCGATGACGCACCTCCAGATCCCCTGTCCCCTGTCGCTGTCGCTGTTGCCAGTCCCCTGTTATTTCGGTCTGAGCGAGATATAATACAAGGGCCAATTCCAAGCCCATACTAACCAGCCAGGCTGTGCCAACATGGGTTTTCGTCACAAATCACAAGCCTACCAGCGCAGAGAGCAAGCAGACACCAACACCACCATCATCAGCATCACCAGTTGGTCCAGTTATACGCCCTTTTACCCCCCCCCCCCTTACCCCTCCCTAGCTACATAGATCTCCGGCCGCCACCACACAACTTCGTACTCCGTCTACATCAGGCCATATTGGCTTCTGCCCGTGGATCTGCTGCCCGGCAGTTTGCGCTCCACTCCGTCGGCATAATGCTTGCCGCTTATGCTGCGCGGATGCTCCGGGGGGGCAAAGACGGCGTTGTTGTGCACTGGACAGGACAACAGTCTGCTTGTTCCCTGGGCGAATTGGCTCCGTTAAGTCCGTTGGGTTTTGCCCAGGCTCGCTGCTTCTCATTTCTGATAACGAGCAAAAAAAACCAGCAGAGCTACTGCGGCGGCGACGGCGGTGGCGACAACTTGGGCCAGCCACAAATGGCATGGCAAGAAAAGACAAAGTACGTGCTATCGTACGCCTTACCGCATCATCAGATGATCATTGTCTTTTTTTTTCCTTTTTTTTTACAGCTTCGCAAAGACGCGCACAGACTCGCTGGGGAAAAAAAAAGAAAAGAAGGAAAGAACGCGCAGAGCCATGGCTGGTAGACTAGCCAGGCCAGGCCAGGCAACTCGCGTTGCAAACCTATCCAGCCTTGCCGGATGACAACTCAGTTGCGACTGCAACTAATAGATATATTGACGCCACTTGTCTTGAATCGATGACATCCCGAGTTGCCACACATGTGCAGCTAATCAAGTTGTCTGGTGCGCTCCTCCAGCATCTTCATTGTCATGCAAATCGTCTCCGGATCTGGGAGCAGATCTAAGCAGATATGAAAGATGAATAATGAAAAGATGCCGACAATGGTGAAAGCAATCACAAAAGGGGCTCTTCTTTTTAGGAAAGACAATATTTAAAACATCAAGGTGCAACTGACGCCGATGACGAGGCCATCAAAGCTGACTTGGAAATGACCGATTTACGTAAATTTCTACATCGCCTCGATACAAGAACCACCCCAGAGACAACGCTTATTTTCGCCTGGAATGCATTGGATGGCAAATTGCCGTGTTAGCCACCCAAGTCCCCAGTGAGACAAACTCGTGGGCTTGGTTTCAACCCTCTCTCGACGGATCCTCTTACAGACATGCCAACTCCCCTGTCCAGCTCATCGGTCACGCCACCACAAAAATGGCGAATCAGAGCAACTTCGCCAAATTCTGCCTTTTTTCCATTAGCTGCAGACTTGAGCCATCACCGCCGCACAGTTGCCAACGTCGTGCCCCGCCATCGTACAAAAGAGTTATGGGTAACGGCGCTGCCCGGCGGCCCGCCGATCCATCGTGGACATGCGCCGGATAGAGGACTAGTCTTTGTTTTTAAACTTTGCTCTTGCAGCTCGATAATGGAATAAATCGTCCAGCCAGCCTCTCTCTTTCTCTCTAACTCTCTCTCTCCACAGCTGAGGAAACAAAGGCCGCTGACCCCATCGGCGGGCATTAAAAGGATCGCGGGCGTTCCGTCCCGCGGCACACAAAGAAGAAATGGCGTGCCAAATAAAAATATCAAAAAATAAAAATTAACGCTGAGGCTTTTACAACCAGAGGAGGCAGGCCAAGTCCCACACAGACGGGATATGCGGTAGGGAAGCAGGCCCGGTCCAGCGGTCCCATCTTCTCAGGCACAGAATACGGACGACTGGAAAGTCTATCGATTTAGGTGTTGGGTTGGTTACCCTTCACATGGTCTTACAAGCTCCTCCCACATCAATACGTCAATGTGAGGGCGAGACTAGCTCATGACCCACAACCGGGGGGGGGGGGGGGGGGGGGGGGGGGGGGGGGGGGGGGGGGGGGGGGGGGGGGGGGGGGGGGGGGGGGGGGGGGTGGGGGGGGG